>CM044011.1:60366748-60391748 GCA_024085815.1 Flaveria linearis
TCCTTGATTCAACTAAAACAGTAGCCAATCAATCAAACCAAACATCGAGAGACAAAACACACACCTCCGAGCAGTACTCCGCGTAGAAGGTCCAGGAAACGGACAATCACGAACAATGGACCAGATCATCACACCGATAGCAACGCCGAACATGCTCACCGCGTCCACCGCCGCGACCACCACCACCACCGCCGCGTCCACCACCGCCACGAACAACATCACCATAACTTGCTTTTTTGGCGGAATCCTGATTACATATCCATCATGATCAAGTATGATGATATGATGTATTTAAATAAAATAGCACATTAAATTCGAATTTGTGCTGCATTTGATAAAATACAAAAGGGACTAATGAGTGTGTTTTAGGACCATAATGCCCTTTAACCCTAATTTGAAGAGTGCCACATGTAATCTTCTTATTCTTTCTTAGCCTACTTAGGCAACTAATTATTCTTAGTTGAACCTCTACCTATATATATATATATATATATATATATATATATATATATATATATATATATATATATGTGTGTGTGTGTGTGTGTAGGGTAGGTTCCTTTGTTAACCCTTGTTTATTACGATAACCCATTAACCCTGATGTAGCGAACACTTACCACACTGTAACTAACATTTACATCGCGTTACACCACTGATGTAACGATTTTCCCTCCATTTTTTAAAACTCCACCATTTTTTATAACGTTTTTAACTTTTTGTATGACGTTATTTTTTAAACAAATTACACCATTAAATAGATGTCTTGTTATATTTTTTTTAAAAAATTTAACGTTCGTTTTGGACCACTAGTTTTACCACTGTAATTCTAAGTTATAATGGTGACGTGGCTTGCTGTGGACCATTAGTTGGGTTAATGGTTTCGCAATAAACAAGGGTTAATATTTGATCCTTTTCCTATATATATATATATATATATTATAATATATTTAAACACTTATTTTGTTAGCTTTTGATTAATAAAGTGTCTAGCTTTTGATTAATGTAAGTGTCTGGAGATCAAATGTCACACCCGACCGACGGCGGAATCATCGGAGCGGACGAGGGAATGATTGATTGTTCATAACACATGATTGTCTAATAGTGGAAATAATATTAAAATCAGATTACAGGATAGATGAATTTAACAGATACAATACAACAGTTAAAGTCACAAATAGTAATTGTCTTTTTGTTTTGACTAAGTCCGGGTCTTAAATGAGCATGTAGAAGTCCACTAACTTGCTTAACCTGAAATTATGTGAGAAAATAAAGGAGTAAATTACGCTTTTAGTCCCTGTGGTTTGATAGTTATAACCCTTTTCATCCAATAGTTTAAAAACGCCCTATTTAGCCACTGTGGTTTGAAATTTGTCACAATTAAGTCCAAACCGTTAACTTCATCCAACTTTGCTGTAAACTTTAAAAGAAAGACAATAATACCCCTGATTGAAATAGTTACATATATAAAAATACATTTATATTCTATACACAGTTACAAACCAATCTCTCTCTACTCCGGCAACCAAGCACACCCACAAGCATCGCCAACTCCGACGACCCAGATACACAAATCCCTTAATCAAAATCAAACTTCTGTTGAACACACAAAACCACCACAACCCCCAAGCTGTGATTTGCCCCAAATCAAAGATAATAAGTAGGGGTGGAGGCCGAAATCAATCGGATTAGGGGTGAAATCATCCAACTACTCGGAGAAGGAGAAGGAGAAGGAGAAGGCGAAGGAGAAGGAGAAGAATCCTCCGATGACTGTTCTGAAGGAGCACGTCTCCAAGGACAACATAGAAGACAAGTACATGGTGGACAAGGAGCTAGGGCGCGGTGAATTCGGAGTGACGTACCTGTACATAGATCGAGCTCCAGGGAGCTGCTTGCCTGCAAGTCCATCTCCAAGAGGAAGCTGCGGACGCCTGTCGACGTGGACGTGCGCAGGGAAGTGGCCATCATGAAGCACCTGCCTCGGGATCTCGTCATGGAGTTATGTGAGGGCGGGAACTCTTTGACCGGATCGTTGCTCGGGGCCATTACACCGAGCGGGCCGCCGCTGCTGTTTGCCAGGACCATGCTGGAGGTCGTGCACTCTGCCATAAACATGGAGTCATTCATAGAGACTTGAAGCCTGAGAACTTTTTGTTTTCCAATAAGAAGGAAAATTCCCCCTCTTAAGCTATTGATTTCGGCCTCTCTATCTTCTTTAAGCAGGTAATTTATCTATAACACCACCACAACACATCACCGCCTCATTTGGGAGAAATAAAAACGCCATCGTCACTGTGAAGAAAAACACATCTCAACGTGTTGATCGAAGATATAAATGTAACTAAACAATACCCACATGAAAATCTATGCTAAAATCTTGTTTTCAGTATAAAAACTTCAAAATCTCACCCTGCATTTCAATATCATTCAAGTGGGATTTGTAAATTGATTTTTGGGAGAAATGGGATTTTTGCTCTGCTCTTTTGTCTTCTTTGTTTTATGAGAGTTGTATGACGGGAAGAAAAGCAGAAGATGAAGAATGAGGGTTGCGTGCGTAGTTTTAAGATTTTTGCTCTAAATCGATTAGGGGTCTTGAACCAGATACATACCTCTCTCATCCTTGTGATGGTCTTGAGTTGAAAATTGCAGGTGGTGATGGTGGGAGGCTGTAGTGGTCTTGTTTGTTGGTGGTAGTGGGAAGGAAAGAAGAATGGCAATTGTGGGGTTGGAGTTGGTGGTGGTGTGGTGGTGGTGGGGTGGGGGGGGTGGTGGTGGTGGGGGTGGGTGTGGGGTTGGGGGTGGGGTGGGTTATTTATTTATTTATCTAAATGTTTAAACAATTACTTGAATGGGTCATATATTTATAATATTTTTAATCCCAGGGTATTTTTGTCATTTAATAAAAAACTAACATAAAAAATAGACGACGTTAGTTGACCGTAGTTGATTGTGACAATTTCAAACCACAGTGGCTAAATAGGGCGTTTTTAAACTATTAGATGACGGGTTATAACCATCAAACCACAGGGACTAAAAGCGTAATTTACTCAAAATAAAGTCAGCTAACGAATAGCTGGTGAGTAATCACAGTTTTGAGTATACATATAATTGATTGGTTGATTGAGAATAATCCAAATCACAAGGTAACGTTTAAGACTTATATTACAATAGTAAAGCATATATAAACCGACACAATATAAACCCTTGACTTTACACTTACATATAATAGACTCCACATATACACCAAGATGTACTAATTGCCTCTGATACAATCACCACTCGTAAGCATGTGGGGTGGGTTATCCAAACCAGTAGAATCTAACCATTGATACCAGGATTGATTGATTGAATTAGGGTTTTACTGTCATCCAGTTTATCATAGTATGTTCACATAGTTGCAAGTCATAACTAACCTGTCTTGAATTGAATTTAGAATGAAAATACAATAGAATATCATGTTGATGTGATAGATTAGACACCAATTATTTCCTTATGATTAACCTAAGGAACGTGTTGTCTCGAGTTAGATAATAATTTATGAGAATTGGGAATGTGTTAGGATTTTCATGGGTTTTAAATGATAGTTTAAAAATAATTTATTTAGTTTGAATGTCTTGAAATAATAAAATGAATTTATGTTAGGTCTAGATTGTATAGGACTAGATCAATTTTGTATAGGCTTAGTACTTGAAAATCAAGTCTTGTAATTAACATTTGTAACAGTCAAAAATATATATATATGTGATTTGAATCTATAGGTTAACCCCATATATGTATGTGTGTTGATTTGTGCTTTGACAGGAGAAACAATATTCTTGGATGGATTTGATAAAACTGACCAAGTGTAGGAAACATCTACGGATGAACAATTTTGTTAATCCGTAGATATGTTTCATACAAGACCAAATGACCAAGTGTAAGTTCCTACGGATGATCAAGTTCCATGAAGTGAAGACTCCTACGGAAGGAAGATTATCTACGGAAGAACAACATTCCTACGGAAAAGCAAATCCTACGGAAGAACAGAAGATCTGCGGAAGGCAAGCAAGACCCCTGCGGAAGACCATTATACTTGTGTGATTATCAATTCCAAGAAGTTCAAACAGTCAACAAGATCAACAACAAATCCCGAGAGATCCGGTGTTTCCTTAACCGACTCAAATCATCTATAATATGAGTCCTAGGTTTCACATCTCGGTGAAACAATCAATCAATATTACGGCTGTCAAGTTACACATTGTGCAACCTAATCGCCGTGCATCAACATCAACATTATTTGATACACTGTATTCGATTGTTTATAGTATTCATTATTATTCTTTTGTAATCATTACGGTTAGTTAATGAAATACTTTTGAATAATTATTGATTTTGCATTATGGGTTTCTGTGTTGTGTTCATAATAACATTCAAACAATTAAATGTCAATTAATGATAATTCCGCGATCATTAAATTGATTTATTTAATACTGATAATTCCTGAATTGCGATCCTTGGATTCACAGGTGCTATCAGAGCCATTGGTGCTCATTGATCTAGATCAATTGATCTATCAGTATAAAAGTGTTTAATTGATTTTCAAACATTAAATCAACGACTTGTCTTTCAGCAAGCATTCTCTTATTGCTTGTTTGATTTAGATCTATATTCAAATCCATGAATACTAGATCTGCGTCTTTGATAGATTTGTCAATTCAGCACTTAAATTTTAAATCTTGTTTTGCAGTTAAACATGAGTACTTTTGGAGGAGGATCTTATCAACCACAAAGTTGGAAACAAAAAGCTGATTTTAAATCCGGAAGATCAAGTTCAGAAATCATGTGACTACACTGATTCTGACTTGTGGGAGTCCATCACACAAGGTCCTTATATTCCACCACCACTCTTGGGCCGGATTATAATGACAAAAACCAGCCAATCAGCACTAAGGACTTGCCACCTGATGATGTCACGAGGTTAAAGTCGATATAAAGCATACAGCTTGCTTAGTATGGCTTTACCTGAAGAAATCTTGATAAGGTGCGAGAACTATTAAAACAGCAATTCCCTATGGAAGAACCACACTCTCGTGAAGGGAGTGATGAAATCAGAAGCATAAGGAAAGACACCCTTAGATCACAGTATGAAAACTTTCATCATATTGAGGGTGAGTCATTCCTCAGCAACTCCATAGATTCATGCAACTCGTCACTGAGATGAACATCTTGGAGTTAAAATACACAACTGAGGAACTGAACAAGAAGATGCTCCATACTTTGCCTGAAAGTTGGAAGCAAACAGTCTCCATGTTCAAAAACACCATAGATCTGAAGACAAGGGTCTAGATACACTAGTTGCCAAGGTTGAAGCACTTGAACTGGATGGAACAATCAAGAAACAAGGTGTGAGAACTCATGTCTCACCTTATCACTTCAGGAAACAAAGAATGCTGGTAGGCATTTATATCTAATAATGGAAGATGATGACTCTTGTGCTCTGAGTGACAATGAAGAAAGAAGTAAGCTTCTATGCATCTAAACCCACTAAGAAGTCATCTCAAAGTAAAACTCAAAAGGAAAAAGGGAAAGCTACAGAGAAAAGAGAGACATCAGCAACAGCCAACTATCAGAACCGATCACTGTGATATTGGATTCTGAGAGACAAAAAGCAGCCTTTGCAGCTTTCAGCTCAAGCTTTCAAGCATATCTTGGCAGTTCCCTTACAGCAGCAAACATCTGTCAGCAAGATGGGAGGAACTCCCTCCGGATGTAGTCGAAGAGATGGATATACAATGGCAGATGGCTATGATTGCTACAGAGCCAAGCAATATCTTCGAAGAAACAAAATCTGGCAAGAGCTAGCAAAACATCGAAGATTGGAGTGGATAAGTTAAAGTCAGATGTTATAGTGCAATCTCTATGGTCACTTTTCTAGAGAATGCAAACCACAATCAACTCCACAGTATCGCAGCAGCAGCAACAAAATCAGCAGCCAACCTCTCAAAGATCTCTGCATAGACAACCTCAGCTCACATCCCCCACAGCACAAATACATCAGCAGGACCAAGTACTCTAAAGAGACAGGGGATCATACTTCAGGATGGAACTTGTGACTGGAGTTTGTATGAGAAGGAAGTGATAGAGGAGATCAAGCACTGATGGCACATATGGAAAACAAAGTTCCTCCAATGGCCAAAGAGGTAAAAGAGAGGTTATGTTCATCAACTTGGGTGAGGAAGTTGAAAGATATAGAGTCCATGCTCAACAACTGGCTGATAAAGTAAAAAGAAACTATGGTTTTAAATGAATCACACTTAAGAGAACAGAAACTATATCAATCAAAATAAACTCTTTACAAAAGATTTAGAAAATATGTTTCTGAAAACTAGCCTAAAAGCCCAAGTTGAGCATCTGACCACTTCCTTAACAAAATCCATGGTGATCATGCATCTACTGAAGTGAACTTCAGAAGTTTCAATTATCATCTCAGCAATATGAGAAGTTACTCAATTCTCATATTGAATCAAAGAACAGGTCAGGGTTGGGTTATAATGCAGTGGCACCACCTATTAATAATAACTACACACCTTTACCTGAAACAATGACTAACAACTTGTCAAATCATTTTGTGCAAAGCACCAACTTTGACATAAAAGATGTCAAATAAACACAATAAAGCTGAGATGAGTGAAACCTGAATCAACTGAATCAGAGTCAATTAACAAATGAATCAGATTTTGATAACTATGAGACCTGGATGATTCGATGAAACATGATAATGTTCAACTGAACATTGGTAAGAATGTTCAAGTTGAAACCTGGTCTTCCCGACGTTGAAGAATCAAAGGCAATATCCCGCCCAAAACAACGGAACATGCTGAAGACCATTGTAAGAGATTGCTGAACTTAATGAAGGATTACAAGAACTGCATCTTCCCAAGATCGACAGCTGCGGATCAAGCATAAATCACCTTTGTCATCTGATAAAGGTAAGAAATATTCAAACAAGAATCTCGGAAAGAACAGACTGAGGAATCCGTA
Source organism: Flaveria linearis (assembly GCA_024085815.1). NCBI lineage: Eukaryota > Viridiplantae > Streptophyta > Magnoliopsida > Asterales > Asteraceae > Flaveria > Flaveria linearis. The sequence goes on from CM044011.1 coordinate 60,373,766, forward strand.
GAACATCTGCGGAAAGCAAAAACTGCCAAGTCGTAGATCATCTGCGGAAGACAAGACTAATGATTCCGCAGAAAAACAACGGAAGAAAGATACTGATAATGTGGATGAGATAAAAGGGAAAACATCAACATGCTCACAAAAAGCTAAATGTCAAACAACAGAAGCCATCCACAAATAACATGAAGAATTAACAGCTGATGAACCCAAGAAAAATCAACTGATGGCTCAGCTAGTCAGAAAAGACCAAAAAGACGGCTGAAGAAAGAAAATTCTGAGAATATTGCATAATGTGTGATATGAAGAATCACAGCACTGATGAAGCACTTCAGTAGTTATGTCCATTTGCAACATGAACAATCACATGACTGATGACTGCGTCTTCAACAACATTGTGCCATATGTGACAAAAAATACCATTCAACTCAGGAATGTTATTTTAATAAGAAGAACAAGAAAAGAGCAACAAGAAATCACAAGTTGCATCATCAGACTCAGATAGTGACAAAGAGACAAGCCTAGAAGGAAAACAAAATTCAAAGAAAAGATCATCTGTTGCTGACAAGACTGTAAGAAGAAAATGCCAACACAGGCTAAGACACCTCATAAAAAGGTGGATTTGTCTGATAAACAACGGAAGCTGTTGATGATTCTTTGACAACTTTGATAAAGGAACTCCTGTGTCCCAATCAAAACAGAAAGATAAAGAAACCTTCAAGACTACAGGATCTTCTTCAAAGTTAGATACCAACCAAAACAAGCTAAGTTGAAGAAAGACTCGGATAAGCATGAAGACACTCAGAACCCGAATCATCTTCAACAGAATCATCCTCACAAACATCAGATCAAAAGAAGAACAACTAATACTGAACTTCACGATTAATTCATGAAGGAGTAACTATTGTTGACACAACTGGCAAATCCAAGACAATTAAGCCTGGGGTTGTCAATTCTAATAGTTTTCTTTTTGTGTGCAGGAACAATTATGGAGAGCTGACAACAAGTGGTATGTTGACAGTGGTTGTTCCAGACATATGACAGGCAACTGTGCACTCTCCATGACTTCAAACATAAACATGCCTCTTATGTGGCATTGGTGGGGATAAGAAGGGAGGTAAAATTGTTGGTGAAGGAATGGTAACTAATGGTGTTTTAACATTGAAAAAGTAAATTACTGTGAAAATTTGCAGTAATTTACTTAGTGTTTCCCAAATTTGTGATCAAAATTATTAACACTATTTGATAACACTAACTGTTACATTCTTAAGCCAGGTTTTACAGTTCCAGAAGACTGGATACTTCTTAAAGCATCAAGAAAAGCAACATATATATTGGATATGAACACACACAACACTCAAAATCATGAGACATGCCTGCTGTCCCAATCTTCGAAGATGAATCTCAATTGTGGCATAGAAGGCTGTCCATTCCAACATGAAGAACATGAATAAATTGGTGAAAATGACTTAGTCATTGGATTACCAAAGAAGAATTCATTGTTCTAATCACTGTTCTTCATGTTATAAAGGAAAACAACACAGAGTTGTCTCACAAATCCAAAACAATCAACACAAACACTACACCACTCAAATTGCTCCACATGGATCTCTTGGTCCAACCATGTGCTGAGCATTGAAAAAGACAATATTGTTTGGTGATAGTTGATGATTCACTAGATTACATGGGTCTTTTTCTTAAACACATAAAAGTGAAACATCTGAAACATTAATGGACTTTGTAATCAAGATTGAGAATCAACTTGATTTAAAAGTTAAAATTTTTAGGGTGACAATGGAACTGAATTTGTTAATGCTGATATGGATTCTTTTTGCAGGACTAAAGGCATAGCTAGCAATTCAGTGCCCAGAACTCCTCAACAAAATGGAGTGGCTGAAAGGAGAAATCGAACACTGATAGAAGCAGCCAGAACATGCTAGCTGATTCTCAGTTGCCCATTACATTCTGGCAGAAGCTGTGAATACAGCTTGCAATGTTCAAAATAGAACATTGATAGTCAAAGAACATAATAAAAAACACCTTATGAAATCTTATTAAAAGAAAGCCTTTATAGGATATCTTAGAGCTTTGGGTGTCATGTGTCTATTTTAAATACTAAGAACAATTGGGAAAATTTTCTGAAAAAAGCCTATGATGGTTTCTTTGTTGGATATTCATCCACTTCTAAATCATACAGGGTGTACCTTCCAGAACATAACATTGAAGAAACTCCCAATGTTTCTTTTGATGAATCCATGTGTACTACCAATGTAAAGGATCATCTTGGTTATTTGATATAGATGCATTAACAGAATCATTTTAACACTGGTTATCTGATCAATGCAGGTGCTGCGGATACATGTTATCCCTTTGTGCCCCCAAGTGTGAATGAAGTGCCTTTAACAGCTGATCCACCAAGAGCACATGTGTCCACCTGAACACAGCAAAGATCAAGTCAGCAGCATGAAGCTATTTCTGGAGAAGCAAACTCTTCATCCCAGCACATGTAAATTCATCAGCAGATGTTCCTCATCCGTAGATGTCACTACTGATGCTAGAAATGAGAGGAGGCAGTCATCCAACACCATTACCAGCTGACCAACATTGTTCATCCGTGGATGATGTAACTCCTACGGAAGTACAAAATACTGCTTCCGTAGAACTTCCTGCGGAAGAACAAAATACTGCTTCCGTAGAACTTCGCGGAAGAACAAAATACTGCTTCCGTAGAACTTCCTGCGGAAGAAGACAAAGCAGCCAATCAAACACCAGCTGATCCTAACGACCATGAGTCTTTTGATTATTTCATCGACTCAACTTCTCAGCTAACACCATCTGCTTCAATGGGCTTCTCAAACTTAGACTCCACAGTTCAAGTTGATGCTGTTTCAACAAGCAGAGTACACAAATCTCATCCAACAGACAACATCATTGGGGACCTGCATGCCAGAACCACAAGGAGCAAAGGAGGTGTGGCAAACATTTGTTTGTTCACCTGCTTTTTATCTCAAACAGTCCCTGCAAACATCACAGCTGCACTGAAAGACAACAGCTGGATTGAGGCCATGCAAGAAGAGTTGCAACAATTTAGAAAACAGAAAGTGTGGACTCTTGTCGATTGCCTTCAGGTCAACATCCAATTGGCACAAGATGGCTTTTCAAGAACAAGCTGGATGACAGAGGTATCATAGTAAGAAACAAGGCCAGACTCATTGCACAGGGATACACTCAGGAAGAAGGAATAGACTATGATGAAGTCTTTGCCCCAGTTGCAAGGATTGAAGCTATACGAGTCTTCCTAGCCTATGCAGCATTCAAGAAGTTCACAGTCTATCAGATGGATGTCAAGTGTGCTTTCCTTTATGGGAAAATTGATGAAGAAGTCTATGTGGCACAACCCCCTGGTTTTGAAGACCCTGATTATCCACATAGAGTATACAAGCTTGACAAAGCCTTGTATGGTCTTCATCAAGCACCCAGAAAGTGGTATGATACACTATCATCCTTCTGCTGAAGAATGGTACAAGAGAGGAACTATTGATCAGACACTCTTCCTCAAACAAGAACATCAAGATCTTTTGGTTGTTCAAATATATGTTGATGACATCATATTTGGATCCACCAATAAGAAGCTGTGTCAAAGCTTTGAAGACTAATGAAATCTGAATTTCAGATGAGCTCCATGGGAGAATTGACTTTCTTCCTTGGCTTACAAGTTCATCAGAAACCAGATGGCATTTTCATTAATCAAGAGAAGTACATTCATCAAATTTTGAAGAAGTACAATCTAGCTGATTCCACTTCATGCAAGACACCAGCATCAACAATAGACAAGATAGTGCCTGACCCTGCTGGCAAATCCGTAGATCAACGATTGTACAGATCAATGATCGGTTCTTTAATGTATTTAACTGCCAGTAGACCTGACATAATGTTTGCTGTTTGTGTTTGTGCCAGGTATCAATCAGACCCAAAGGAGTCACATTTGAATGCTGTAAAGAGAATTTTCAGATATCTGAAAGGCAAACCTGCATTGGGACTTTGGTATCCCAAAGATGGAGACTTTAGCCTCTACTCATACTCAGATAGTGACTATGGAGGGTGCAACAACAACAGAAAATCCACAACTGGTGGATGTCAATTTTTAGGACCAAGACTTGTTTCATGGCAGTGCAAGAAGCAAACAAATGTATCTGTATCCACGGCGAAGCAGAGTACATAGCTGCTTCAGCAGGTTGCTCTCAAGTACTTTGGTTGCAAAACCAATTACTTGATTATGGTTACAATTTCCTTCATACACCAATTCATATTGATAATTCAGCTGCTATGTTTATAACTGCTAACCCAGTTCAACATAGTAAAACAAAACATATAGAAATCAGATACCATTTTCTGAGAGATTGCTCTGAAAAGGGTCTAATCAAGTTAGTCAAAGTAGACACAACCAATCAGCTTGCTGATTTGTTTACTAAAGCATTTGATTCTGTTAGATTCAATTTTCTGATAGAATCTTTAGGGATGATTAACTTAGAATAAATCAACAAAAGCATATGATTGACTTTGTGAAGAGTAATCGTTGAGGATAACTTAAGTGTCTGTTAGAACATCTATACATGCATTATATAGGGAAATGATAGTAGACTATACTTGGCTATTAAACAAACACTCAATCTGACTTATATCATACTGATATGTGAGTAGGTTCAACTTGAGGAAAACAAAGCTAAGAGCATGCCAAACTAAAAAATGAGGTAACTGTCTGTGAGGATTCCATTTGAGAATCATGAAGGTATGTTCTCTCCTGCTGTGATCAAATCACTTACACAAGCACACTATGTAAAATACTTTATAATATTCTATCTTTGCAAAGTCATATTCCCTCTGTTTGTGTGAACAAAGACCTGGGAATGTGATTAACAAGTGTGATCTTCATTCTCCCTCTGTTTTGTGTCAACAAAGACCTGGGTTAAAGTTCACCTCTGTTTTACGAAAGTAAAGACCTGGTGACTATGAAGATCATATTTCAGCTCTAAAAAGGAATCACTTGTGATCCATTGAACATCAAGCTCAAGAGCTATCACATCAAAGCATTCATGAGACTGAACATTGTCTCAAGATAGAACTTATAACTTAATGTACATAGTCATTAAGTGTGGAATGTAGTGATTTGTCTCATCTACGGAAGACATACTCTAACGATAATTGAATGTGGGACTCATGATTGCTACTGATTAACAAACTTCACAACATGATAAATTGCATGCCTAGTTGATACAACACTCATGTTTGAATTTAAGAGGTTCTATACTTGCAATCAGATATGTGTTGAATCAACTAACAACATCATAGAAGCCAATTTATAGTATGATCCCTCTATATATATATGCATGCATGTACCTGTTTCACAGATGCTTAATTGTTAATTCAACAGAATTTCTCTCATTTAGAATGTCATAAGCCTGTCATGCCTGTTCACAACTTAAATTTATGATGAATGCAACAGTTTCACATTAATCACAAATTTAGGGGGAGTAGTTCATGCATGAAAAACAAACAATAAAAGCTGATAATTGATCTGACTTATTTTGAAGGAATTGGAACTTGAGCACTAACTTGAATACAGGATACAGGAACTTGCTTCCCTGTACTTAATTGCCATGGAAATAAAGTCAACAATGTCCAACATCAATATTTGATTCTACTATGTAGATATCATACATTTAAAGTTCTCAAAACTTTAAGTTCCGCAGAAGTTTCAGTAATACTTCTCATCCGTAGAAGTAACAGTGAAATTTCTGCATCCGCAGAAGTCACAGTAATACCGCTCATCCGTAGAAGTATTATGTGATCTCTGATTCAGCAGCAAAACAAGCAAAACAAAACAAATGCATTATTTGAACTTACATCCAATGTAAAGTTCCGCAGATGTTGACATCCGCAGATGTTGACATCCGCAGATGTCAAGGTTCCGCAGATGTTCTGCGGAAGAAATAATGCACACTAAACACTTGGAATAGGGAAAGGAATAAATGAAAGTGGGCACAACATAGGAATAAATGAAAGTGGCCCAACATAATGTGAGCCCAACATAATTAATAAAAGATGTTAATTATGTTCGACTATAAATAAGGTTTCTGACCTGAAATTCATTTATAACTTTTACAGAGCACTTTTTCAGATTAACCAAGAAATTCGCCCATTTTCCTCTTTTTCAAAATTTCAAAAATCAACATTATCCAGTAACCGATTACTGATACTGCAAAGGTAAATCATGTCGTAAACATCAAACGGTACTGGTTAATCGATTATTGTCATTCAAACGATTCAACTGCGTGGTTTTAACTTGATTTTCTTTGCAGATGGCAAATAGATTTGCTAAGGAGCATAATGTGTGCGCATACTTGAACGCTGATGATCCAGCGGCGGAAGGATGTCGAGATATCATCAGATATCTCCGACGATCCAGGCTCTTCTACGCCTTGACGGCTGAGCCTGTGATTCATCAGTCGCACATAATCGGATTTTGGAATTCAGCTCGAGTGGAAGAACAAAACAATGAGGAGGTCATAGTGGCTGAAGTTCTAGGTCAGCGTCTTCGAGTGAATGAAAGCACCTTACGAAGATGCTTGGAACTCGGAGATAGAGAGATAGGTCACCCGGACGTTTTCGAGAATGAATACATAGAAAAGGTATTCAATCTCATGGGGTACGATGGTGATTATGAGAAAGGAGAAATCAAGAAGGGTAGGCTGTGCAAACCGTACAGGTTCTTATGTCACACCTACCTGAAGTGCATGTCTAACAGAAGTCGGGGTTAGACAGATTTTCTCGACACATCTCATCAGGAATTATTGGGGTGTTCGAGGGAAGAATCTACAATTATGCAAGATACATCTTCAATTGTTTGTGCGAGCAAGTCAAATTACAAAAGAATGAGAAGATATACATGTTCCCCAGATTCCTGCAATTGGTGATTAACTCAGAGCTCCCAAGCTTGAACAGGGTTGGAGAAGTGTTTGTTCAAGCTCACCTGAACAAATCGGTGCTGAATAAACTTAGTGGAAAATATGAGGGTCCTGACATGCCTATGTTTGCTCATGTTATTGATCCACAAGCTGATCTGCCACAAGAGTTGGCATGGGCAGATGAAGCAGAATCATCTGCTGATTCTGCTCAATCTTCTCACTCACCACACCAAAACACCACAACACCAACAACAATCACCAATCCAAACACCACCACTACAACATGCATCATCCAGCCAATCATCCACTCAACAACCACAATCACCATCAAGCCTTAACACCCAACCAATCTCGCCAATTCAACCACACCAATCACCTGTTCTGATATCATCATCTTCATCTCATCACACTCAACCATTCTCTCTCCTCCAATCCAATACAACCACCACCAGAATCCCCAAAACCCCAATCACCGGAAAGTGCTGAGACTGAACCACTTGAGGTGACTGAGTCTGTACACTCTGTACACTCAGGAGACACCGAATTACTATCTGAAGCCAGCACTGTTCCTTTCTCTCCAACTCACACAGATGAACAACCTTCATCAGCTCATACCGAGCCAATACCTGCTGATGAACCCGGGGAGACTCAAGCTTCTGGTCAGGATGTCACTGCTTACAATGAAGATGACTTAAGTGACAGTGACATCCCTGTAAGCAAAGCTTTCTGGTTGCAAAATATAACAAGTTGGTGCTTAAATCCAACAAGAGAAAACAAAGAATTGTGGAGCTGTACGGAGTCATCCAAGAAAAGGATGAAGAACTAACAAAGAAGGATGCCAGTTTGAAAAGGATGAGAGAAGATGCCCAATGCAACAATGAAATTATTGATGCATTGTTCAAAACAAAACGGGAGCTGGAGGCAACTTTGAAACTAGAGCAAAATGAAAAGGCCGAGCTAATTAAGCAAAAGGATCTGGAGATAGAGAGCCTGAAGAGAAAGCTATCTGATTTGAAAACAAAAGTGGAGTCAAGTGCTGAACCAGAAAAACAATCGGGTAGAGCTACTAAGCCGCTGATATCCTACACCCGAAAAGAAAATACTTCGGAGCCACACAAAAGAAACAAGAAGAAGAAAGCTCCCCAAAGAAATCAAAAGTTCCATCTCCTGATCCTACACCTTCAGTAGAAGTTTCTGCTGTGAAGGTATCCTCTAGAGAAGAAGAAGAAAGTGACAAAGAGTGGGAGGAATTAACGAGGATGGAGTCTCCCACTGCTGATAAGGGTGGAAAGGCCGATGACCTTCTAACAACTGCTGATATCTTAGAAGAGAGGCCTGACTCCAGCATGTTTATGACCCTCATCAACCATGGGTTTCCGTATGACATGGTTGAGAGGATGAACACTTCAGAGATGACCAAAGCGCTGAAAGAATTTGAGATTGCAAGATTCATAATCCCAGACTGTGATTATGAAGCATTTACAACATTCCAGTCTGTGGAGAAAATAAAGAAAGATTTGGGCCACTGTGACACAGCAAAACTTTCAAAGTACAATATGACTTGCTGGTTACAGGGTCACAATTACAAGCCACATGAACTTAAAGGTAGAACTACTGGTGAGCTGCGGAGGATGATGGAGTACGTGATGAAGGTGGAGCTGGAAACTGGTGTAAAATTCAGAACCACTGCTCCACATCCAAAAGACCAATCAAGTAAACTTGCTGCTGATCCAATAACAGTTGACACAAAGGATCAGCACAAGGAAAAGGAAAAACTCATCAGAGAGCCAAGGGCGGTGATCCCCGGAAAAGTATGGCCTCTGGGAACAACTGTGCGAGAAATCACTGAGAAGAAATCAACTCTCGTACAGTTGTATGATCATATCACAACTCCCAGTTCTGTGGAAGAAAACAGGATTATGGCCTGGAAATATGATCCAGACTGGGATTGTGCAATAATCAAGAGAACATCTGGAAGGATTGAATACTTCCATGATGTAGAAGCCCTGCTCAGCCTCCCAGAGCAAGACATCAGGGATCTTCAGAGCATCCCAATGTTCAACTTTCCAATCCATCTCAGGGGGAGAGACTTCTCTGCAGCTGTGAATGGCATGAAGACAAGCTTTTCTGATGATGTGCTCATGCAAGCAAAGAGAAATGATAAGGAGCACAACAGAATGAAGCAAAATCAGAAAAGAAAGACAGCTGAAGTCTCATCCCTTGTAGATGATGAACTGCTGAAGAGAGTGGGATGTACCAGAAACTCACACACCATCAAATGCATCACTGGAAATCAATTCACGTGTCCTATCTCAGAATGGGGATACGTTGAAAAGAATAAAGAGATGGTGTTGCTGAGAAATGTAGATGGGAAGAAGGGTGACAGGATAAGAATTTTTGATCCAATAGAACTCAAGATGCTGCATCCAAGCTACACATCATACCTACATGATAAATTCTTCCCAAAGCTAACAGATGAAAAAGCCCAGAATGACCTCTGCTTGTATGTGCATATAATTCAAGTGATAGATAAATTGCATGCAAAGGCATACAAGAGAAGAAAACATGAGGCTGGGTTACTGAAAGGAACAAACATAGATGATGTGTCTGAGCTCAGAATATCTGAAGAAGATGAGTTAGAGATTGTTCATAATAATAGTGTAGTGGAAACACTCACTACGGAAGAACATGTCTTGGGACTCAATTATGACACACTGAAGAAGATCAGCAGGATGCAGATAAAGTACAAGTATGATGATCAGAAAACTGCTGTATCTTACTTCTACAATAAGATGATAGCTAGAGTCAAGGAGCTAGCTGTTTTGAAGGATTGATTACAAGAAGCTAAGCCTAAGGGGGAGTATTGTTAGGTCTAGATTGTATAGGACTAGATCAATTTTGTATAGGCTTAGTACTTGAAAATCAAGTCTTGTAATTAACATTTGTAACAGTCAAAATATATATATATATGTGATTTGAATCTATAGGTTAACCCCATATATGTATGTGTGTTGATTTGTGCTTTGACAGGAGAAACAATATTCTTGGGATGGATTTGATAAAACTGACCAAGTGTAGGAAACATCTACGGATGAACAATTTTGTTAATCCGTAGATATGTTTCATACAAGACCAAATGACCAAGTGTAAGTTCCTACGGATGATCAAGTTCCATGAAGTGAAGACTCCTACGGAAGGAAGATTATCTACGGAAGAACAACATTCCTACGGAAAAGCAAATCTCCTACGGAAGAACAGAAGATCTGCGGAAGGCAAGACCCCTGCGGAAGACCATTATACTTGTGTGATTATCAATTCCAAGAAGTCAAACAAGTCAACAAGATCAACAACAAATCCCGAGAGATCCGGTGTTTCCTTAACCGACTCAAATCATCTATAAATATGAGTCCTAGGTTTCACATCTCGGTGAACACAATCAATCAATATTACGGCTGTCAAGTTACACCATTGTGCAACCCTAATCGCCGTCGCATCAACATCAACATTATTTGATACACTGTATTCGATTGTTTATAGTATTCATTATTATTCTTTTGTAATCATTACGTTATAGTTAATGAAATACTTTTGAATAATTATTGATTTTGCATTTATTGTGTTTCTGTGGTTGTGTTCATAATTAATCATTCAAACAATTAAACGTCAATTAATGATAATTCCGCGATCATTAAATTGATTTATTTTAATACTGATAATTCCTGAATTGCGATCCTTGGATTCACAATTTATTGATAGTAATTATGTTTAGAATTTAATAAAAATAAATGTATTATTACGCGTAACCGTTTGATTTATTGTTAAAATATGGGAAAAACAAATAACTAATTTTAGTAATTAATTATATGATAATTAATTAAAATATTTAATTATTTAAATGACTAAAAGAAATGAAAATGATTTTGGAAAGATTTAAATAGAAAACTCTTATGTTTGATTGAGATAATCACGATTTAAATAATATTACATAAATATTATTTGAACCAATAATTATTTAGTGATTTTTAACCGTTATTTACAGTCTAGTTTTATAAGAAATTAAACTAGTTATTTTATTTATTTAAAACAAATAATAAAATAAATAAATAAAATGCTAAAATAAATTTCAGAAAATAATTAGGTGGTTTTAAAAATTTTCAATGTTGGTAGAAACATTTTTAAAATTTTTAGGAATTTTTCTGATTTTTTTAAAGCTTAAAAAAAAAGGCTTAAAAATGTGTGAGGTGGCCCGGGGTCGAACCCGGGACCCCTTGTGTGGAGAAGAGACTCTGAACCGGTGAACCAAGGCCTCAGCCGCGGTAAGGATCCGGTCTTTAATTGTTTTGAACACAACTTCCATTTCACCCCAATTTCCCGAATGAGCCCTAGTTCTAATCCGGACCAAATTGACCACCAATTCAACTTCGATGGCATCTGAAATCATGGGGCTTTTGTTCCCCATGAGAAACCGAGTATATGTGTGTGTCGAATTACCTATATGGTGATGAATTTATGTTGAACTCGTCAAGAACATGTCCGCGACAAAGGTGCCAATCGAATGATGCTCAAACAGTGATTATAATCGAATTAAACTTGAGGGAAGCTTCGAATGATGATGGGGATTGAAAGCCCCTTATCAGTTTCGATTAAAATCAACCGAAGATTGGGTTTAGTTTGAGTTGCAGGTCGCGGATGAGGTGGTGTTCGAACGGGTTGTTTATGCTTGTTTTATACGAAATTGAATTTAGTGGAAAGTTATAAACGATCCAAAGTTTGTTAGTGCGGGTTTTCTTTTGATTATAAAAGTCGGTGGTGCCCGATTTTGCTCCACTTCGCCGACCGTGGGGAAGGAAAAGAAACGGGGAAGAAGGGGGTGGGGTTGGGTATTTTCGAAAATTACACAATGGTCCCTTCGGTTTACTGGTTATCATTTTATGCTATAACTTAATTTTAAAGTTCCATAAATTACAATATACCCCCTGGACTTTTAAATCCAATTTTAATACAATTTTTTCTGAATCATTATTATTATTATTATTATAGTTATTATTATTATTATTATTATTATTATTATAATTATTGTAATTATTGACATCAACATCGACGTTTTAAACAAAATTAACTTTTTTTAAAAAAATTCGAGATGTTACAGTCTCCCCTGCTTTAGGAAATTTCGTCCCGAAATTTGTTCACGAGGAGGCTGAAACGACAAGATGAAGATACTGGGATTTCATTTGGTTCTCACGTTCCCAGGTGAATTCTGGGCCACTTTTAGATTCCCAGCGAACTTTGACAATAGGTATCCAGCTACGTTTGAGTTGTTTGACTTCCCGATCCATAATTTCGACCGGTTTCTCAATAAAGTACATAGATTCATCAATCTGGACTTCGTCGAGTGAATGTGGAGATTTTCATCGGCAAGACATTTCTTGAGATTTGAAACATGAAACGCCGGATGTATATTGCTGAGTTCTTAGGGTAGTTCAAGCTTGTAGGCCACTTTCCCAATTCGCTCGAGTACTTTGAATGGACCCACCTAACGAGGTGCTAGTTTCCCTTTCTTTCCAAAGTGAATCACTCCCTTCCAAGGTGATACCTTAAGAAGTACGAGATCACCGACATTGTATTCCATGGGCTTACGTCTTTTATCAGTATAATGCTTTTGACGATTTCTAGCAGCGAGCAAGTTATCACGGATCTTATGAATTTTGTCGGTTGTTTCTTGTATCAATTCCGGACCAGTAGTTTGTGATTCACCAACTTCAGACCAACAGATGGGAGATCGACACTTTCGACCATACAAGGCCTTAAATGGTTCCATCTGGATGCTGGTGTGGTAACTGTTATTGTAAGAGAATTCGATCAACGGAAGATGAGAATCCCACGATCCACTAAAATCAATGACACAAGCCCGGAGCATATCCTCGAGGGTTTGTATCGTTCTTTCAGTCTGACCGTCGGTTTGCGGGTGATAGGCTGTACTAAGATTCAGTTGAGTTTCGAGAGCTGATTGGAGACTTTTCCAGAAACGAGAGATGAAGCGACCATCGCGATCAGAGATAATATCTTTTCTTGACAAAAGATTGTTTAGGAAGACTACCATCACGTAATCAGGTGTTGATGATATCTTAAAATGAAAGTTGATAAGTAAGGAATAAATGGTTCCATATAGCTAGATCAAAACATGAGGATAAAGGGAAAGAAATCGAGTTAAGAATTTAAATGCTCCAAACTTGGAATCAAAATCAACCTAAAACGATCGAGTCTTCTTTCAAGTTCAGAGATCATGCTTTGGCTTGATAGGTCGAAACACTACATTATTTCACCCTTCAAGTTACTACATGCTTCTCGTCACTTGATTACAACCTTGATAAGTTAGAGATCAAGAAATGAGAATAGTCATCAAGGTATGGTTTTCACCCCTAACTTGATGGTATACTCTCTAGGAATGACCACCAACTTACCAATCCAAAAAATTCGATCCCAACTCATTGTTGAGGATCCACAGAAATAAGACGAGGTAACTCACCATTAAGGTAAGGGAAATCACTCCTATCTTAACGGTGAAGTTTTACAAAACAAAATATAACAAGACGAACTTCATCAAAATCCAGAATTCACTCCTACTTTGACGAGGTCGTTTCATTTGAGAGAATGCAATCCATAAAAATGAAATTATCATCAAGGTATGAATTTCGCGCGTATATTGATGATTGAGCTTCAAGAAAACAATCGAAGATTGACATTTGTCACCAAAGTATGTGTTTCAATCCTATTTTGGTGAGATCATGTCATTTGTGAAATGCAATGTTCCAAAGAGAATAATTGAAGTCAGTCCTCGAGATAAGGAAATCACCCTAATCCAGAGGATGAAATTTCATAAAACACATCATTGGAAACCATTTATTGAAATGAATAAAGAATCATCATCAAGTAAGGGAATCACCCCTGTTTTGATGAGTTAGAATCATTTAGGAGATATGAGTGTTCTTAGTCATAGGTTGACTTGCAAACTCTTGCGTCTTCCACGGTGCAAACGGTTCAAAGTTGGACTTAACAACGAAAGGAAAAGTATCTCAATTAGAAATTTAGAAATTTTCAAATTACATCAATGTAATAAAAAGGAAATCACGATTACAAGATTTAAGGTCAAAATTCAAGATAATAGAATTAGTTATGATGATATTCAAATCTTGAATGATTTAAATCAGGAAGACGAAATCAAGGACAAGAATTATTCAACACCACCTCATTGGTGGCTTGAGCTTGTTGGGTATTAATGTTGAAAGCACGTCCTTGAGCCGTAGGAACCGGGATGACAAGTTGAGGGCATCGATTGTAAAAATGGTTCGGATCACCACATTGATAGCATGCACGACCCTGGGTAATTGCAGGAGGATGTTGTTGGACTGGTGCATTAGTCGGAGCTTTAGCAGCACTCTTGCACACGTTGAATGTATGAACCAAACGACCACAGTTTGTGCATTAACGACACTGAATGTTAGCGGGATGGCGATAATTGCAGTTGTTACACTGCGGAAAGGGTCCAGGATATGGCTTTTTCATCAGCGATTGGTTGTTTACTACTAGTTGACGAGTTGGAGAGACTTGATTAATTAGCACAGCAGGGGTAATTACAGCAAAGTTTTAAGAATTTGCCTTCCTCTTCTTGTTCCTGGGAGGCTCGGGTTGGTCGGTTTAGACGGTTTCGTTAGGAAATTTATCGGTATTCTTCTTCGATCCTTTCCTGGTTAAATAACCAGCTTTCACATGATTATCGGTTAACTGCGCAGCCAGCCTAATAGCATCTTCTAGTGTCGAAGGATTCCTTCCTAACACCGTATCCTGAATATGCATGGGTAGTCCACCAATGTATTTCTCGATGGCTCGGGAGGTAGGGGTAGCAAGGTGCGGTACCAAAAGGCTCAGTTCGTGGAATCGGTTAGTGTATGCTAGGTTCTCGCCACTGTCTTGGGTTAACTCCCAGAACTCAGCTTCCAGTTTCCGAACTTCATTTCTTGGGCAGAACTCTTTAGTCATGAGCTCCTTAACTTCAGCCCATGTTAATGCTAGAGTAGTTTTGGGACCACGAGTTATTTTCTTTCCGTTCCACCAAGTAAGTGCGCGTTTCTGGAGAACACTTGTGGCATACCGGACTTTTAGATTTTCAGGGCATTCGCTGTTTAGGAAAGTGTTCTCGATGCCTTCGAACCATTGTAGTAATCCGGTAGCTCCTTCAGTTCCACTGAACTTGGTAGGGTTGCAAGAACTGAAATGTTTGTAGGTACAAGTTTGGGGAGGGTTTGGTACAGTTGGGTTTTGAACAGCATTATTGCCTTGGTTCAAATGGGTAAGTAGAGTTAGGACAACCGCAGCAACTTCACGTGCTACAATAGCAGCAATCTTACGGCCAGAGTTTCTAGACTGTGAATGGATTTGACGAGAAGACATTCTGGAATATCATTAAGATATTTTATGAGAATTGGATAATATGAGCTATACAACATGAAAACGATAATCGGGAATTTGGCATAATAACAATGAGATGTTCTGAGTGTAATCGTTTGATTCGTAAATCAAAGTGAGTACGTTGACTAATCAAAGTGTTATGTCCAACACAACCTTATTGAAGACATGCGTACCTATAAGCAGATACTCATCCCGAGGGTTCCCAGGTAAGGTAGACAGATCCATCGGTTGATTTGGATTTATACGAATACCTTGCCTAGACAGAACACCTCAAGATACAGGCATCACGCTCCTCCAGTATTACATGTTTCAAGTTGTAAGACACAGACTTTGATGAGTTTGAAAACCACGAATAATGATTCAAAGCTCATTTTGGAAACCATTTGATTTAGGCACACAATGCCTTGAATATGATTTAAGATTTGTGTGTGCATTGATAAGATTCAAAGTATAAGAGGAATCACATAAGACATATAATCACATAATCAAGTATAAACATATAAGGCACATAAAATCCTATCTAAGCATGTAAAATACATGAGAGGACTAATATGTATGGGTACTTAGTTATAGTCTAGGTCATTCCATTTCTAATAACCTAATTCCTTATAACCATGGCTCTGATACCAATCTGTCACACCCCGACCGACGGCGGAATCATCGGAGCGGACGAGGGAATGATTGAGTGTTCATAGCACATGATTGTCTAATAGTGGAAGTAATATTAAAATCAGATTACAAGATAACATGAGTGTAACAATAGCAAATACAACAACTGAAAACACAAATAGTAATTGTCTTTTATTTTGACTAAGTTCGGGTCTTAAATGAGCATGTAGAACTCCACTAACTTGCTTAACCTGAAATCATGTGAGAAAATAAAGTCAGCTGATGAGTTAGCTGGTGAGTAATCACAGTTTTAAATATACATATAGATTGATTGATTGATTGAGAATAATCCAATTCACAAGGTAACGTTAAAACTTATATTGCAATAGTAAAGCATATAGATAAACCGACATAATATAAACCCCTTGACTTGACACTTGCATATAATAGACTCCACACATACACCATAGATTGACTCTTGCCTCTGGCACAATCACCACTCGACTATTCATATGGGGTGGTTTATCCAATCCAGTAGATCTACCATTGATACCAGGATTGATTGATTGAATTAGGGTTTTACTGTCGTCCAGTTTATCATAGTATGTTCACATAGTTGTAAGTAATAACATAACCTGTCTTGAATTGAATTTAGAATGAAATAACAATAGAATATCATGATTGAATATATTGTATCACATGATTTCCCCTAAATAAGAAATGATATGAAAAGGGGATATGAATACTCACATGATTGATGAGATTAGAATCTGGATGTGATAGATTAGACACCAATGATTTCCTTATGATTAACCTAAGGAATGGTGTCTCGAGTTAGAATAATAATATTATGAGAATTGGGAATGTGTTAGGATTTTCCATTGGGTTTTGAATGATAGTTTAAAAATAATTTATTTAGTTTTAATGTCTTGAAATAAATAAAATGAATTTATTGATAGTAATTATGTTTAGAATTTAATAAAAATAAATGTATTATTACACGTAACCGTTTGATTTATTGTTAAAATGTGGGAAAACCAAATAACTAATTTTATTAATTAATTATATGATAATTAATTAAAATATTTAATTATTTAAATGACTAAAAGAAATAAAAATGATTTTGGAAAGATATAAATATAAAACTCTTATGTTTGATTGAGATAATCATGATTTAAATAATATTATATAAATATTATTTGAACCAATAATTATTTAGTGATTTTTAACCGTTATTTACAGTCTAGTTTTATAAGAAATTAAACTAGTTATTTTATTTATTTAAAACAAATAATAAAATAAATAAATAAAATGCTAAAATAAATTTCAGAAAATAATTAGGTGGTTTTAAAAATTTTCAATGTTGGTAGAAACATTTTTAAAATTTTTAGGAATTTTTCTGATTTTTTAGAGCTTAAAAAAAGGCTTAAAAAATGTGTGAGGTGGCCCGGGGTCGAACCGGGACCTCTTGTGTGGAGAAGAGACTCTGAACCGGTGAACCAAGGCCTCAGGCGCGGTAAGGATCCGGTCTTTAATTGTTTTGAACACAACTTCCATTTCACCCCAATTTCCTGAATGAGCCCTAGTTCGAATCTGGACCAAATTGACCACCAATTCGACTTCGATGTCATCTGAAATCATGGGGCTTTTGTTCCCCATGAGAAACCGAGTATGTGTGTGTCGAATTACCTATATGGTGATGAATTTATGTTGAACTCATCAAGAACAGGTCCGCGACAAAGGTGCCAATCGAATGATGCTCAAATAGTGATTATAATTGAATTAAACTTGAGGGAAGCTTCGAATGATGATGGGGATTAAAAGCCCCTTATCAGTTTCGATTAAAATCAATCGAAGATTGGGTTTAGTTTGAGTTGCAGGTCGCGGATGAGGTGGTGTTCGAACGGGTTGCTTATGCTTGTTTTATACGAAATTGAATTCAGTAGAAA